>JAJOZX010001451.1:740000-752500 GCA_023014485.1 Bathynomus jamesi
AATAACCCGCCTCCCAATCTCCTTGGGGTGTTCACAACGCCTGAGCTCAACAATGAAAATACGCAAATCAGTTACCCACAAAGATATAAAGAGATCAAGTAAGGTACCACCCTAATCTCAGCGATCCAGTGTTACCTTTCATGACAAAGTTGGGGTATACCTTTAGTGGTACATCAGGGGGGATCAAGGTTTCCATTTACATACCTCGCATAATGTTTTATGCTCTCTGGTTCTTTTGTCACTTTTATATCAACTCCAAGTTTATTCAAGCATTTACTAATGACATCTTCCATATTTTAAGAGGTCTTCCCTTACTTCTCATACCCGCACACCTTTTTAACTATTTTATAATTTTTAATTTTCTCCAAATGACTACACCAACGCAGCATACTGTTCCCTGTTTTCATATCATAACTTTTTCACTCCACACACACACACACACACACACACACACACACACACACACACACACACACACACACACACACACTTCCCAAACATCCTCATTTTTCATACGGTGAATGTTTTACACCAATCATGAATTTTTAAATTATTCGTCTCAACTGCTCTAACTTATGACAATGAAGATTTATGTTAAACGAGTGTTTTATATCCCATATATACACACACATCAGTGTTAAAAGTATTACTGTATCTATAATGAACCACTTTCTTCCTAGAAGGACCCTTCTCACACTCATAATTTACTCTGCTTCACACTACTTTCATTTTTGAGTATACTTCTACTTCTTTTGTCAGTCGAACACCCGAAATATATTTAATTTTTCACATCCTCTAAATTTTCTTCACTCACCATAATTGACCCTTCTCCATGAACAACAAAAAAATCTTACTTTTATTTACATTCAGTTTTCACTAATCCTTCACATACGTCAAAAAACTTTTCACACTACTCTCCTTAATTCATTCTTCAACCAGAGGCAGTGCATCACAGTCTACATCACATGCGACAACTGTCGCTCACTCACTTCCAAATTCATATTTACTCCTCTCTCGAGCTTTCTCGCTTTTACCTTATTCATATACGCACTAAACAACCGTAGCCACATCACACAACCCTGTCCTACTCCAACATTAATACTGAATCAGTCATTCAACTCAACTTTCACACAAGCCCGAGACTACTCGCATATAAACTTCACAGCTTTTAACAGCTTTTAACAGCTTACCACTGACACAATGGCATACATACTGAATACTTGATACAAGAGAAAACTATTCACTGTATCATACGTTTTCTCCAAATCCATAAATGTCATATACATCTTTTTCTTATCACTTACTTTTTCGAACAACACATCCTCTTCCTTCTCTAAATCTGCATATCTCGTTCATCTCCATCAAAAAGATATGAATTTCATCCGGCCTATGACTAATAGACTTTTCCAGCTAATAGACTTTACAGCTCTATCTAAGAGACTTACAGTATAGTTATAACACTATAATATTTACAGTCGCTTCTCTCACATTTATTTTTATGCACTGACACAATTACAGTTTTAGTTCAATCACCTGCTATAAACCCACTTTCCCACATTTTTCTAAATACCTTCCACACCCATTCACGCATCGTTGTTCTATTTCCACATTTAATAATTTTATTACATATTCCATCAATTCCTGCCAACTTTCTTTGCGTCAGTTTGCATACTACTCGTTCAACTTCCTCTAATGTAGTGTCTTCCACTCCCTGGTACACACTTCTACATATACCACCAAAACCAGCTGCATTAACATTTGCTTCCTGTTCATTTCCTTCAGCTGCCAGGTCACTAAAATAGTATTAAATTTCTTGTGTACGAGTATTCGCTCATTTTGCGCTAATAACATATTGCCATTCTTATCTTTCATATAACTTGCCATTTTACCAGACTGACCTTTGCACTTCTTCACTTCTTTCCAAAGTAACTTTCTATTCTATACATACAACTCATTCATCTTCCTTCCCAAGTCTTCATCTACTCGCCTTTTACTTCTTTTTGCCACTCGCTTAAAATTCTTCTTCTCATTCTTTGTACAACTCATTACATCACCTTTCACCGCTGCCAGGCTGAGTTGGGAACATTCTCTCTCAGACTCTTCTTTTCTTTCAACGCATTTTTTTTATTTTTACACGCTTATGGCAGGGCTGCAACGTCCCTAAACGTTTGAAAAACCATTCGTGATTGGCCAGTATCAACCAATCACGGATCATTTAATCCTTAACAAATGAGCGTTTACGCAAAAACATAATTATTACCTCTAATTAGAATAAACTTGATTAATTGAATTCGAGTTAAGTAACAAAAATGTAAATTATAAAACAATGATCTTTCAATGGCGAGATTTAATGGAAGGGAAAACGAGTGAACTCTGACGACGATAAAGTAAACAGAATAAGAGTAAGTAAAAATACACGCCCATATAAAGAAGGTTTGCAACTACAAATATTTGGGGTTTCTGGCCTGGTATGTGTAGAGCAAGCCCGAGATAATAAGATTGATAGGGTAAATTTGTCCTGCCTTGGGGAGGAGACAAACTTACCGCGCATCTTGCTCCTGAAGAATCACGCGCGTGGGCTAATAATAAGTGGTATCTGCATTACAAACTGACGAAAACAGCACGAAAACGAGGATTTGGATATTCCTTGAAATGGGATAACACGGAGCAGTGTTGCTTTCAATGGTGATGAACTACGTGTCAGTACACTGAGGGCCCCCGTTTGCTTTTACTTTAGGGGGTTAAATTAACAGTGGAATCAGTATAAATATATGAAGCATAATAATCTATATACGGCTTGTTTAACCCTCATCTGGAACGATGGGGTCAAAACATTGAAAGAGATGATATTATTCGTTAAAAGTTCTTAAATATGAAATACAACGTTTAATTCATGTCACTGTTTCATTACAGACTTTTTATAGCACCATTTTGCAAGATTTTAGACCTGGGGTCGAATAGGCCCCATGGTTCCAAGAACTTGAGTAAATTGAAGGTTCCTGACGAGTGTTAAGAAGCGTTTAATGTTTTAAATGCTTCTTCTTATCGTTGCAAAAGATTCGTCCAGACTACTTTTATTTTGTAACACATTTATCCGCAGCTTCTGTGGGTCTACGTCATGGCCACTCTGCAACGCTACTTCCCGTTAAATTAGCGAGGTTAAACTACGTTGTGTATGTTCAGTAGTTGGATGGGTGACCTTCCTAGCGGTCAGGTGATGTAGCGACGAGTTGTTCGGACATTACGTAAATTTAGTGATCAACTGATTTTTTTAGTTTTTAGATTTCACAAAAATGTGTGAAATTTTGAAGCATCATGCTTGGAAAGACTAGGTTAATTTGTAGAATTCTATGTAACTCACGAACTTTATACGCTAGGAATAAGATGAACTATGATTGGTTGATACTGGCCAATCAGTATTGGTTTTCAACGTTTAAGCCCCTTACGGCCCTGCCTTAACCTTTTAACTGCTCCTATCGAGTATACTCCAGTGGGGTTTTCCGTCGATCACTGAAACCCACCACACTCATTTAATGAAGGCATTGAAATGGAGCAGTTAAAGGGTTAACATAAAAAAAAGATGGAACATTCATTTCATCATTAGTGTATATATATATATATATTAGTGGTGGACCGGATATCCGCATAATTTTAACATCCGCATCCGCGGATATTGAAATTAAAGATCCGCATCCGCAGATGTTGAAAAACTGACATCCGGTGCACCACTAATATATATATATATATATATATATATATATATATATATATTATATATATACACACACACTATCTCCGTCTACTCTGCCTGAGAATGAATAAAAAGTAAATTTGTAATTTACATACAGTACGCAAATTGCGATCGCACACGTACGCAAAAAGATAATTTTATTTGTACATTGGCGTTGCTGTTATTAACTGCTTGATTTTACCTCTGTATTAACAGACAAGGCCAAATGACATGGGGAAACCTACAGCTAATCGTGGAATCCAAACCACGGGTCGCTATATCATCTGGATAGGTAGTTGTTACCTATCAATTACTCCGCTTAACTTCGTTTACCTTATGGGAGGCAATACTGCAACTTAGCCATGAGCGCGACCCTGCTTGCGTATTGACGTCTGGACTGCATAAATTACAGTTCTGAAAAGGAAAACTTTAATTTGAAAGTCAAATAAAATTTAATGCTTTATGTATATGTAAGAAAAATCCAAAGGTCAAAAGTCTCTTAAATTGTAAAGAAGTGAAGGTCTAAAAAAGTACATACCATTTATCCTTTTTTTTTAAAGTTTTGAGATCCGTAAGTGTTCCATGCAACTGGACCAGCTCTCATTCACACTCGTACTTTAACCCAATTTTACAAAATGATTTTTAAGACGTGCAGTGTCGAAAGGAGATACATACATTTATACACGCCACATTTCCAAAAAAAACCGTTCGTTAGGTTAGGTTACGTTACATTAGGTCAGGTTAGTTTTAAAGGTTAAAATGAATGCAAAACGTAACTCGTCTTTTATTTTTTTTAGACCAAGTGGGTGTAGTTCCGATTTTTGAAGACGTTATTTTTCTAAACTTTAGTTATCTGGTTCTTCCCAATTTAAATGAAGTGAAATCTTCGTTATAACAAATTTTTATTTTTTATTGGGAACTTTGTTAGGATAGATAGTAGGTTGATAGACAGATAGATAGATTGAACAAAGTATTCAAATCACGCAAGGTTTCTTTTCCATCATTTCAGTCATTGCAATTTCTTCCTTTAATGTTGGCAATCTTTATCTTTTGCACAATTACTTTTAAGTCCATTAAGGCAATCTTTATCTTGCACAATTACTTTTAAGTCCATTAAGGCAATCTTTATCTTTTGCACAATTACTTTTAAGTCCATTAGGCAATCTTTATCTTGCACAATTACTTTTAAGTCCATTAAGGCAATCTTTATCTTTTGCACAATTACTTTTAAGTCCATTAAGGCAATCTTTATCTTGCACAATTACTTTTAAGTCCATTAAGGCAATCTTTATCTTTTGCACAATTACTTTTAAGTCCATTAAGGCAATCTTTATCTTGCACAATTACTTTTAAGTCCATTAAGGCAATCTTTATCTTTTGCACAATTACTTTTAAGTCCATTAAGGCAATCTTTATCTTGCACAATTACTTTTAAGTCCATTAAGGCAATCTTTATCTTTTGCACAATTACTTTTAAGTCCATTAAGTAATTCTTGGTTTTAATATAACTTTTCCGTAATTCAGAATATATTATTAACTTAATTTTGAAACTGCAGTTATAATTACAGTCTGACAGTGCTCCCGCCTTGCACGCGAGATATAAATGCTGCCTTTATCCTACTGTACTATCATGCAGAAGCTATAGGGGTGCTTGCTTCCGTAACGAGTGGTCAGAGTCCTCCAACGCGTAAGAACGTTTTGAACGTTGTACAGAAGTTCGACGAAACTGGAAATATCTACATTGCGCCCACGACCCGACGACCTAGATTTGCCAGAACTGGTGAGAACAGAGAACGCATTCTTGCCGCTTTAAGAAGTGCCGGAATGTTATAAAGAAGAGTTTCTTTGGAGCAGAGTCTGGGCAGAACCAGGGTTCAACGGACGATTAAGGATCTGTTGACTGAAGCCCTGTTGCCCTCAGTTGCTACATATTTTTGAGCATCCCTGCTTGACGCTGTGAATTTGACGGACCCTTCCTAAACTTGGTTGCTGACTTTCCTTCTTTACTCGATCGAACTATTTGGACCGATGAAGCCATGTTCAAGGTGAATGGGACCATCAACCTGCAGAACTTTGTTTACTAAAATATTGAGAATCCCCATGTCGTGATTACGTAAGCTTCGTGTTAGTGTATGGCCTATAATTTGGTCCAAAGACATCATAGGATCATTCTTCTTTGGTGACACCGTCACTGCAGACAGCCATCCTGCAAAACCAAATAAAGGAATCATTCCTATCATGATACTACAAAGGAATTTCTCAGAAATCATCTTTTTGCAAGATGGGGCTTCTGCCCATTACGTTCACCACGTTCGTAACTTCTTGATCGAAAAGTTTCCTGGTCATTGATTGTATCGGGCGGTGTGGGCAGATTCGCTGGCCAGCACGATCTCTGGATTTCGCTCCGGCTGACTTCTTTTTATGGAGGTACAATCAAAGACAATGTGTGCGCGATGAAACCTTGGACTCTTCCAGCAGTCGAGGATAATATTTTCAGTAATGCGGAGCTTGTCGATGAAGTTTGGCAACGAGTTTACCGATCAGGACCAGTGAAACTGTAGTTGTGCAGATTTGAATAGCGAACACACTGAGCAGTTTTTGTGAAAGTTTTATTGCCATAAATACTTTAAAACAAGTTTTTATACCGCTTTTTAAATCTATTTCTTTCAATGAAATTTTATTAAACTCAAGCGTGTTGGCTTACTTTTTGGCCCACCTTGTATATATTTAAAATTATGAAAAGCAGAGCCATCGAGAAAGCTGCGTGGCCCTCAGAGACAATGATATGGTCAGAGGTCCCTAGGTTTCCCAGAGCCAGCTATTCCCCATTAAATCTGGTAAGTAGTGCGTTTAAGTAATAGTACGTGCTATTAATTTCTACTACTACAACTACCTAATTTGAGATTGTAACGTCATACACCTTTCAAAATTCTATGGAGTAAAAATAGAATGAGAATGTATCATAATTGACAAACTCAAAAAATAAACTTGAATTATTAACTAGTGTTTTATCCGAATGTAAACAAAATTAGCAAATGAAAAATTTTCTATCTTTTTCATTAGCAAATCGTTCAATTATTAAAAATAAAATTTTTAGTTATTTTGATTTTGCATCTTACAAAAACATAGGCCTATAGATTATTTGAAACAAAAAAAATTCAAACTTAGCATTTAGTAAGGGACCCCCCCCCCCTCTTGGATTGGCGCCACAGGAATTTTTCCCTCCATTCCCCACCTCTCATGGGGCCTGATGAAGAACATACAGTATGGTAAAAATTAGTTCCATCTTTTTTTAATTAATTTTTTTTTTTTAGTTTTCTCGAAACCTGACTACATTTATTTAAACTTGCGTACACACACTCATAACACAATGAAAGTCAGCCAACTACCCATCGAGAGCTATCCAACTATATATGTATCGAATGCGTTAACGTCGAAAACGTGGTCGGAATTAAAGGGAAGGTAACGCCGTAGTTTTGTTTCAAAGTTCTAAAACAAATTGGGACTATATTTGGCGTACCACAGTTCTTATAGATTTCCCACAATGCAATTAAAAACTTTTAAATCTTTTATATTTATAATTAAAATGTAATGAAGCTGTTTAACCTCCTTCGCAACACGCAAAGTCATATGACGAAGGGGACCTTCGGCTTTACGTGGGGTCAGAACCACGGGTCGCTAATCTAAACGAGGAGGACGGTCTCCCTCCCATCCAGCTACTCTCCAAACTAAGTGTCGCGTGTCGCTTAATTTCGCTGATCGGAACGGGAAGCGGTGTTAGACAATGACCAGATGTATCCCTATATTTATATATGTATTATTTTGTAAGACCCGAAGTGTTAATAATTTCTTTCAGTATATAGATTTGGGGCATTACCCTGGATTTTGACCGAATTCTCCAAAAGCAACAAGCTCAACAACTAACTGTCGCACAAACCTAAGTTAACCCCACTTAAATTAACCCAACCCAACCCCATTTAACCTCACCCAGCCCAGCTCTACTTAACCTAATCTAACTCAACTCCACTCAGTCTAAGATAACCTATAATCCAATTTAACTTAGTTCACAAAACCACTTCATATTGAGGAAGGGAATTCAATCGTTCTTCTTTTGGGAGGGGGGGGGGGGGGGGTCTGAAAAAATTCGATGAAACGGACAAGTCCCCAAATTTCGTCATTAGATACCACCCACACAAACTGTTTTTGCTGAATATCACTTTCAACCATGCTAAATCAAGCGGAACGCGCATAGTTAGTTTTAAAAACGCGATGCTGTAGACAAGAGATAATGTCTGTCATAATGAAATATGATATATACACAGGATGAATCAAAAGTACTGCCTCAAAAATAACTATACAATACATACTTTTGAGGCAGGACTTTTGACTCACCCTGTATATAGCTGTTGCTGATCGGCAAATAGAGTGCTAGTTTAATAATGTTTTTATAACATTTTATAACACCTCAATTAATAGCCGAAATTCGTATAATGCAAAACTTGTATAAATTACACTCCGGCAAGTATATATATATAGATAGATAGATATAATTACTCGCTCAATGCGTAGTTCTCATTTAATCAGTTTCGCGTTACCACGATTTTCATACAAGAGAGTGTTAGATTCAAATGAAATGTTATGAACAGATTCCGAAGATTTTATTTGTAAACGAGAATGTTCTGTAATGTTTTGAATTGAATTTAACAACTTTTATCTATAATTTATAAAATAAATACAACTTTACAATTTTTGTTGTTACAATAATTTTAACATAAAATAAATAATTGTAAAATTGGACTATTTATTTTATTTAATTTTGCTCTTAAGCTTTAGGTTTTACTAGGTTCTTAATTAAAAATAAAACATAGTTATTATTAATTATTAATAATATACGAGTCAGGAGTAAGAATTATTAATTATATATATATATATATATATTAATTTTAAGTTATTATTATTATTATAGACATAAAACGAATACAAAGTCATTACTGAAGATATGAAACGAACACTACACAAAAATATGCATGTTAGACACGAGAAATAAACGAGTAATAAATT
Source organism: Bathynomus jamesi (assembly GCA_023014485.1). Lineage (NCBI taxonomy): Eukaryota > Metazoa > Arthropoda > Malacostraca > Isopoda > Cirolanidae > Bathynomus > Bathynomus jamesi. The sequence goes on from JAJOZX010001451.1 coordinate 748,792, forward strand.
GGATTTTTTAAATAAACTTTTAGCATATGGGAACGACCTTTCAAAAACGTAATTACTAAATAATAAATATTAATAAATTAATTAATTCTAAAGTGAATTTCATTTCATTTAAAATTTCCTTCGACATTTTTCTCAATGCATTTGAATGCATTATAAATACTCGACATACTCACCATGAGAAAAAATTGAATGATCACAAAATTTTGGAGGACAGGTTAAAATAAGGGTATAATAATGTCGCTCAATTTGGCGTAGAGGTCGGAGGAAAGGGGTGCAGCTAGGGTATTATATACTACGAGAATGAATTACGAGGGAATCCGTAGTTCCTCATATTTATACATAAAGTGTATGTATATATACAAAAAGAATTTTGCATCACCTGAAGATCAGGGTCCCCAGCCTTCTTTAGTTAGCTTTATAAGGTTAACTAACGAAAATATCACGACCTAACCTAACCAATCGTCAAGGACGTACAGTTGACCTAACGACTAGTTGGGTTAGGTCGTGATATTTACGTTAGTTAACCTTATAAGGCTAATTAAAGAAGGCTGGGGGCCCTGATCTTCACGTGATCTAAGAATGAGTATATATATATATATATATTATAAACTTAGAGCTTAATTTGTAAACACACTTTTGTTACGCAACGTAGCTTATAAGGTAAATATTATGCTGTTGAAACAAGTTGTATTTTAAAACCTTTGTAACCCCTTTGAAAGAAGTCAGAAAAAAAATACTGTTCGTTACAAAAAGAATGAACTCCAGTCAAGTATAAAGAGTTTCAGTCTTTCAATAAAACTAATGTATAGGGCCTACAGCTTCAGGAAAAAAGTTCGCCTAAAAAAAATAAAATTTCTATGAAGCGTAAGAAATTACTAATTGGTAATTGTTTTTTAATTTTTATTATCGTTACCGAAAATAAAGTAAACGATGTACGTACGCGTACAAACAAAAACAAAATATTTGCAATTTGTAATTTTTCATGCTTTTTGTAAATTTTACAATCTGGTCGAACTTTTTTCCTTAACTGTATGATTTAAGTCAGTGATACGTGTTATTAATACATACATACATACACAGATACATAACACGGCCAAATCAACACTCATCATTAACATTATCCTAAAATTGCGTTATAAGATAAGCAAGGCAGGCAGAAACATCACCCAATTATTTCCATTATATATATATATATATATATATATATATATATATATATATATATATATATATATATATATATATATATTCTCTCATTCGTAAATATAGGCACTGTTTCCCCTTTTGGCATAGTGCATTCAATTAAGAGTTTTAGTCTCATTTGTGCACTTAAAATCTTTGCAAGCCACCCGTGTATCCGTTACCCCTTAATTAAAAATCATTTTAAAAGCCATTAAATACGCGAAAGCAAATAATCATCAACGAGCCATTTAATGCACTGCAAGCAATCCCTTTGTTGCAACAATCTCAAATCTTTTCCCCTCATTTTCCATCTTTACCCCTCTCTCACTCTCTCTCTCTCTCTCTCCCCCGCTGTCGTCCCCCCCAATCACAGCTTACTAATATATATATATATATATATATACATACACGCTTTTCCTCTCTCTCTCTTATCCCTCGCCCTATCTGCTGCCTCCTCTCCCTCTCCCCACTCTCCCAGACTCCATCATCAACCAGCCAAATAACAAGAGAGACATCATTGACTCCGGTTCGGAATCTCTGAGGAGATACGGTGAAAAATACCGGAATTAGTTCACTCTATTCTAGGTTACAGACTTTACTTCATTCAGTTCATTATCGGACGTCGAAGTGGGAGGTTACGCGTTCTTCCTCCTAGTTTGAGTTACACGCGTCGCGCCTTCGCGTTTTAGAAACTTAAAAAAAAAAAAAAAAACTTGAAAATTTTATATTATATTTTTTAGTTTTGGTTTTTAAATCGGAAAAAGAGAGGGAGAAAAAACCTTTATTTAATAGAGAAAACAAAAAGACTAGAAAAAAACAAAAAAAAACTGCATTGTGTATACAAAACTATCGTGAATTGTATGAACAAAATTCATAAAAATAAACATATATTACTGATCGTGTTAATTATTATTCTGAAAACTTGTGCTACGATAAACATATTAGTATCTGTATATATATATATGTATATATACAAACAAAAAAAACTGCTGTCATTTGGGTGATAAGATCAACTTGAAAGTGCAATAAAAACCTATATTTTAAATACTCCGAAATCTATTCTTCTATAATTGTTTTAGATAAAGAGGTAAGAATATGGTATTAAAATTAGCTGCAAATTTTATTGCAGGAAAAAAACTATATATATGTCCTCGTATATACAGGGTGTCCCATAAGTACGGTCTCATAGGAAAATTTATTTTAAGTGAAATCTGCAAAAGCAATACATTAGAACCAAGACAAATGTTCAAATTGAGGTCTTGTTTTGGAACCTTTTTTTTTTTTTGCTGCAGGTAGAACAACACGCAATGGCTAATATGGAAGTTAGTTACAGTCTTGATGAAAAGGCGGAGGCCTTTTATCGTTATTCTACCTGCAACCAAAAAAAGGTTCCAAAACAAGACCAACTTGAACATTTGTTTTAGTTTTAATGTATTACTTTTGCAGATTTCACTTAAAATAAATTTTCCTATATGACCGGATTTATGGAACACCCTATATATATATATATAAATATAATTTATGAAGTAGAGTTTTTAGGATAAAAAAAATGGTATGTATACATTCGGTTAAAAAAAATCATGTTAAATATCGGTTTGGAAGCGCGCTGGAATTTTCACGACAAGACTTATAATAATCAAGCGTATAAGAGGTATAATAAATAATTAACCCACGTGACCTCAGAACGAAATTCGGACAATTTTAGAACCATATTTTATAAAATCACGTCACAGACTTTAATTAAACCTATAATAGTTAAACACACGTATATACGCGTACAGTAGCTCTTTTCAACCTTTAACCTTTATAATTATATAAACTGAATAAAAAACTGCTCACAAATTCTTTGTAGATACTCAAATTTCGGATAATTTTACGTAAAAGCTTTTAATGATTACCGATTTATAACAAAGGAAAAAGACAATTTGAGGCTTGAAAATCGTTTGAAAGAGCGAACAACTAAATATTATCTTACCCTCAAAGCTATTAAGTTTATTAAAAGGATAAGTTAGGAGTGATGAAATATCTTAGAGATAAAAATTACTCGCGTGCTTACGATACGATTTGACAGTCAATCCAGAATGATTACACTGGTCAACACTCATTTTATTGCCAATCATATTAGAGTGATTTTGGGGTAACTTTGTGGTGCTGATTCCGAATATGACATCGGTTTTGCTAGATTGGCTCTAATTTATGAGATAATTGGTACCCCCATTGAAACACGTAAAAATGCAAAAAATTTAATGTTCAGGCGGAGCCTACTTACAAATCGCATTGAAATTGTCTCAAATCATACAAAAGTAAACACATGAAATACATAATGGCATTTTATTCGGTCTCACCATCTAGAATGTTCCGGTAGTTTCCCACATGCACGCGTTATGGCTACGTTTCCTATTAATTGAGGGTATTCATTATCTCAAGAACTAGAGCTAAATCGGAAAAACTACTTTCATTTTGGAATTCAGCAACCCCAAAATACCCTAAATTCGTACGAATTTCCTTGGCAACGAAAAAAAAATGT
>JAJOZX010001451.1:757500-785000 GCA_023014485.1 Bathynomus jamesi
AATTAAAACTGAGGTATCTTTAAAAATTAATCCGCGTAGCTCAGAAATGTCTTATAATAAATAAATCAACTTCTGATACGTTCCACTTTTCAACTCAAATCAATTATTGCTTCAGCTCTAATCCGTGCAAAAAAAGTGCTTCCCCAACGTTTGAAGTTAAAACCCTTCAATTGCGACTGTATACATGGCATATATGAGGCGGCATTGCAATATATATATATATATATATATATATATATATATATATATATGCACAAACATAAAATCCGAAGCCGTTTTATTGTACAATAATTGTCACTATTCCCATTTCTCGAGCACCGTAAAAACTGCTGAATAGCAGAGTTATAATCCTGGCCTTATAGCCATTAAAAATAGGAATCTCTTTTAGACTGCGAACTATCAGTTTTATTGCTTCTCTAGCCTAGGCGCCTAATTAGTGAGGCAGGGAGCGCCATCTGTCTCTAATCAAGGGAATTAACCTCATAATGAGGTAACTTGAGAAATTTGGCAACTCTCTCAAACATTTGGTTCACCCATTATCACCCAGTTGATTCCACTTCGTTCCTGTTTTTACTTCTCATCTCCCGCGGACTTACGTCTTTCTTTAGGAACCGCGTAACATACCCCACCCAAACCCCCAAACCCAAATCCCCACCACCAAACCCCTTCCTCCTCCTCCCCCCTCGTATGAAACCCACTTATTATTAAAGGTTACACCCATATACGAACGACTTCCTCTGCCAGTTTAAATAACGCTTAAAAGATTGTTCGAAATGAGTACAAACCGCCTTTGGTTCAAGCGTTAAATTTAGCGTGCGAGAAATATAACGTTTAATGGGCATATATATATATATATATATATATACATACATACATTTCGCATTACGACCGCATTACGTCTTGTATCTAATGCCAGTGCTTAAATGTTGTATTTTGGTGTACATTTATCGGCATACACATTTATTCTTTGATATAATATGTATTTATATTGTTAATAATAAATTATGACGTAATTAGCATTAATTGTAATTACGCTATATTCTCACTTAATCGTATATCCAAGTAATTAAGATTTATCAATCAGTATAAATATTACTTATAAAACTAATATAATATTAATTGTTAATGTTAAATAACTAATAAAGTTATATATATATATATATATATACGCAAGTAATTACTAAAAAATATACCCACGCTCATACCTTATGAAGAAAAAGGTATTTAAAAGTAAGTTTCCTACTTGTTATTCATTATAATAATCTATTATCATTTTTCATTATACTTCTCATGGTCATTATTCAACCGAGTCATTATCTCATCAATCAAGAATAGACCGGGATACTCCTTAATACTTTTGGAACGAGACTCTCTCTTTGTTCAGCTCATCTCGCTTATACGTACCCCTCTTAAGAGTTCAGTAAAGCACTGTGTATGTTAATTATATATATTTGAAGAAGAGCACGTTTGGTGGATATATATATATATATTTGAATTTATGGGGTACATACCCATTATAAAAATATGGTTGCAGTGGGTATATAAATGCACAATTAACCATTTACTATAGTTGTGCTGTATAGTTATTTTTATGCATCCTAAATGCCCCTTCTCCCCCCCACCCCTAAAATAACATTACTTTAAAATAAAAATCAGTACCCAAAAATACCCAAAATTTCACAACAAAACTTAAAAAAAAAAATTTCGATTTATCATTGAACAAAAATGAAGTTCAGTAATTGTTCAAAAAAAAAAAAATCTTGTACTTCCCTTAATTGCTTCATGCGGGAGGTAAGTGTATGTGTGGGGGGTGAGAGGGTAAAATAAGTTGTCACTCTATAGATGGGGGAGGTTGTTGGGGCTGGGTATAAGAGAGTGGGGGAATTGGGAGTGGAAGGCAGGATGTTAAATCAAGACATGGAGGAGGTCTTCAAGCCGCTATTAAGATGTTTTATTGATAATGACAAAGATGCTGTATGCATGGGAGTTACCTTTCTCTATAACGTCTGTTTTATAGCTATATTTTAAAATATACACGAATTATTTGCTGTTAATTGGAGAGATAAGTAGGAGGTTAATGTATGATATGTGTGTGTGTGTGTGTGTGTGTGTGTGTAAAATATAAGACTTTTGACTTGCTAAGTTATGTAGAAATATACTTTAATAGCAAGTACATAATAATAACTGATATATTATAATAAAAAGTATAAACAACACACACACACACACAACATTGTAACCTAATATCTCTTAAATTGTTTACTTAAAAACATTTTAAATAAGTTTTTATGTACATATATAGATTTATCAGATATGTTTATGTGGCAGCTATGTGATTAGAGCGTATAGTTGCCTTCTCAGCTGCACTCGAAATAATTACTCGCCCGAGCAATTTAGAAACAATTTTAAATCTCTAATTATATTACTGTCTCCCAAGTAAGGAAAAAATCATTTTCTTTAGCATGAAAAACATACTAATTTTAACGCAATTCTAAAATAAACTGAGAAAAAACAAATAATATCTAGGAACAGTTTAACAGCTATACGACGGTTAACTTTAATCTTTACTAGAACTTAAGCAGATACCAGCATTTTTATAGACTTTCTCGTGACTTTTAGATTATGGTTCATTCGAAAGAGAAACTTTTTTTAAAAAAGGAAAGATATTAACGGAGCATATTTTCTCCCAAATAAAAAAGATCACTAATGATACCGTTGTAGCAACAGGTTTCCACCAATCACGGCGTCGTATTAACTCAATTGACCAATGACAGCGAGGCGATAAAGATTCGTCTTCATGGTGATGAGAGGTCGAGAGATTTTGGGTCGGGAAACTTATTCAAGGCGATAAATAGAGTCTCATTCTTGTTTAGTTTATGTTTAGGGATGATCATTAAATTTCTTTAGAATTCTACTTTGGGATTTGATACACTCTGCTGCAGGGTAATTAGGGGAAGCTTTATAGGTTCTTGTGGGAGACAATTAAAGGCTCCAAGAACTCATTTAATGAGGCTATTAACAAAATCTACATCAGTGTTTTATAGTCCTCAATATAGACTTTAGAAGTTTTTAAACTTTTTTCACTACGACATCAAATCTTTTGCATATATATATATATATATATATATATATATATATATATATATATATTATATATAATAATACATTATTTATTCAAACTAACTGATGTAGTTCAAAGTTATATATATATATATATATATATATATATTATATATACTCTCCTACATATAAAAAGCATGCCGCTTGTTTGAATATATTAATAAAATTCAGTTTCGAACACATAATGTTCGTCTAATGTCTCAATTAAAGACGAATTTAGTATATATTCCCTTTTAACTTGTTTTAAACTTTATTTTAAAAAGAATATTTGGCCACCAGCTGCGAATTTGCAAATTTTAGAGAAAGACACTCATCAGAAATAGAGATTTTTCATTCGTTCTTATAGTCAACTCATTATTTTATATATATATATATATATTATGAGAACGCGTAAGATAAATTTGTAGAAAAGCAGTATTTAACATCCTATATGTGTGCGTATATATATATATAATGTGAAGATTGCTATTATGTTATTTGGCTAGTTGCGAATGGTAAACTTCATAAATTAAGTTGCTTTCGTGTTTGGCTGATATAACCTATATATATAATTCAAATGATTAAGTCTTTTATGAGAGAGAGAGAGAGAGAGAGAGAGAGAGAGAGAGAGAGAGAGAGAGAGAGAGAGAGAGAGAGAGAGAGAGACTCGCTCATCTTGAACTCACTCAAGCTTTTTTTTTATTGATTTAGAGTTCAGCCACAAATTTTCATAACTTTTTTTTTCCAGTCTATACTTATTTAATTACTTTAATTTAATTAAGGGGTGGCGGCCTTGTAGGGACATTTGGTTTACTTTAATTACGATGAAATTTATGTCAAAACTGCATATTTTGAGTTCTGCTTTATTGTTATTTTTTATTTTTTATTTTTGTGTGTCCTCAAATAAGACGTTTTCTTTTGTTTCTTCTTTCTTCTTCTTCCTCTGTCAGTTAAGTTTCCATATACAGATAATTTATTATATCTGGCCTTCTTTTTTCTCAATTTTAACCTCTTTCTTTGTTGTCTTCCTCCGTTTCCCCTCCCCCAACGTCCCGCCTTCCCCCACTCTATCTCATCCACTCCCCTACTCCTCCACAACATTCTCCCCTCACTATCCCCCCCACGCCCCGTTTCTCCCCTTATTTCAATCTATATTCCTCGATTTTCCTACAGTTTCCACTTTAATGTAACCCCTCACTTTTTTGGTACATCCACATCATTTCCCTATCTTTAATTTCCTCCCTTCACTACATCGCCACTTTCTCCCCTCTCCCCTACGAACTCCAGTTCTCTCCCTAATTCCCCCAAGATACCCCCCCCCCCCACTACTTCTACCCCTGGAGCGGTGCTTCGGCGTGTCCCTAATGAGGCGTCGTATTCATAATCTTCCTCGTTGAATAATCGACGCTGACAACTCACTCACGAGGAGGAGACAAGATTAAGAGCCGACACATACATACACACACACACACACACACACACACACAAACATATATATATATATATATTATATATATATATATATATATACTGTATATATGCGCTCAAACGGACGATGTCTTCCCGTATGTGTATATAAATGCGCGTGTACACAAACACACACATGTGCATTATGAACATACGGATGTGTTGTATACACATATGAAATATGCGCGCGACATAACGTAGTTTGATGCATTCACTGATCTGATTTAGAGTGATTTCGCGTCGTGCATTTGAGTTCGGATATGTTTAGGCATGTATACATGTATATATTTATTACACACACACACACACACACACACTTCTTTGTCTAAATTAAGAGGTTGTGTGTATAACTAGAATGGCAGCCAGATAATGCCATGAAGGGTCGCCCTCAATGAAGAAATCAAAGTCATTCTAAATGGTTCCACTATTTCTAAATCTATCTCATCCTCATTCAGTATTAACCGCTTTTTGCCTTTCCTTTTACGCATATTCTTTGATGCCGCCAATGTAAATCATTTGTTTCTACTTTATATATATATATGGGATTGAACTTATATATATATATATATATATATATATATATCACACGTGGATGGCATCAGTAATATGATTATCAGAGTTGCCGTGTATTGTACATAATAATGTCATTGAATTATTTAATTTATACAGTTGCTTCGAGATGTCTCGTGCATGAGATGAGATGTTAAATCTTCAAATATATATATATATATAGTGGCGCTCGTAAGTATTCGAACAAGGAAATATTTCAATTGTATTCGTCTTTATCTTTTGTACCATGCATTGAAGAAATAAAAAAAAATAGTTTAACCCTAACATATACATAATGTAAAAATTTGAGGAAATAGAAAAAAGTTAAAATGCAAATATTTTCGTACATTTATTTACAAAATTATTTGACACTTTGGGTGTCCCGTCCACCTTTTGCTTGAATGACTTCAATGATTCGTTTTGGGTATTTTTCTGCAAAATTTCGACATTTCTCAGTGGAAATTTTAGCTCATTCTTGTAAAGAAAATTGTTGACATTCATTCAGATTCGAAGGACACCTTTTTCAAATTAAACCATAAATTTTCCATTAAAATGAGATCAGGGCTTTGACTGGGCCACTCGAGAAGCTTGAAATTCTTTTGTTGAAGCCATTTCATGGTACTCTTACTTTTATATTTTGGATCATTAGCTCGTTGCGGTACCCAATTGCGACCCATTCGCGAATCCCGAGCTGAAGGCGATACATTTTCTTTCAAAATTTCCTGATATTTCTTCGAACTCGAGATTATACTGATGACAACGAACTTTCCTTGACCAGACACACTAAACTCTAAAGCATCCCCAAAGAAGCAAACTACCAGCACCATATTTAATCGTAGGAAGGATGTTTTCCCTCGAATGAAGTATTTGATTTTCGCCAAACGTATCATTGCTCGTTGTTCCCGAATAATTTAATTTTGGTCACGTCTGTTCGGAGAACTTTCTTTCAGAATTCAAATCCATCATTTTCATGATCCTTGGTGTATTATATACGAGCCGCTTTGTGCGCTTTTCGTAGCAGAGATTTTCTTCGTGCAACGCTTCCATGCAGACCATTCTTTCTCAATGTACGACGTACAGTACAGGGATGGACATCGATCCTAGTCTTAATTTTTGGCAAATATATTACCCGCAGTCACGCGTGGATTCGCAGCAGCCATTCTTTCAATCCTTCTAACTGTACGTTCCGAAATCTTGTAAGGTCTTCTACACCTTGGTAGAGTTTTGATTGTTCCAAAGCCCTTCCATTTCTTTATAATTGCAGCAACCGTCGTAAATGGAATTCGACGTTTTTCTTCTATCTTCCAATAACTCCTTCCAGACTCACGTGCAGCAATAACAGATATCCTAAGATTTGTAGATAGCTCTTCACCACGAAAACTCATTTCTTACTGGTCGTTTGCACAATCATCAGTTTCCATGAAAATTCACAGAGAAAATTCTAGAAGTCAGAATTGTCAACAGTCTCTAATCAATAAACAGACAACTACTATTAAAAATTTAAAAATCTTCAAGCCAAAGGTAAACGCACAAAGTATTAAATAATTTTGTAAAAAAATGTACGAAAACTTTTGCATTTTAATGTTTTTATTTTCCTGATATTCTTTGATGTTTTATATTTTATGTTGGAGTTAAACTAATTTCTTCCTTTGTTACATTTGTCCAAGCGAACAGTAAACTTTTTCATAACTATCCACTATATGGTACAAAAGATAATTGAAGAATTTCTCCGTACAAATACTTATGAGCACCACTGTGTATATATACTTCCACTTAAACTATGAATGCATCGATGAATAGGACATATACAGGTATAAAAAGTGAGTTGGTTGCATTTTGAGAGAGTTACAAGGAGTTACAAGGAAAAGAAGTACCTCAAAAGGCCTTGCGGCCCATACCGAGGAGGTACCAATGGCAACGGGTGTCACGGAAAATTTTCTACACACTCAAATAGTGTGCAAAATTTGGTCTAACCTTTTCTTGAACTGATCCACAGAGGAACTGTTCACAACTTCCGAAGGTAACCTGTTCCATGTGTCACAGATCTTATACGTAAAGTAATTCCCACACACACTAGTCCTAAACCGTTTCAAATCCAACTTCCAACCATTGTTGCGAGTTGGGTTATCATTTAAACTAAACATGCTTCTAAAATCGACATCGTTGAACCCGTGTAAGAGCTTGAAAACCTCGATGAGTTGACCGCGCAGCCTCCGAGTTTTCAGCGAAAACAAATTCAGGGCGCGAAAGCGTCGATTATAGCCCATATGTCTAACGGAAGGGATTAACTTTGTGGCCCTCGCCTGGACTCGCTCCAGCCTCTCAATATCTTTCCTGAGGGTGGGTGACCAGAACTGCACAACATACTCCAGGTGCGGCCGAACCAGGGAATTGTAGAGAGAGAGCACGATCTCCTTGTTCCTAAATCGAAATTGCCTCCTCATATAACCCAACAGCTTCTGGGCTTTCTTTTCCACCTCTACGCACTGTTTCGTAAACTTAAGGTCGCTGCTAATTAGCACACCCAAGTCCTTTTCCAAATCAGTGGCGGCCTCGATATTACTCCCCAACATCGAGTAGTCCGACTTGGGATTGGCGTAGCCAATGTGCATGACCTTGCATTTACTCAAGTTAAACGGCATTTGCCATTTTTCGGACCACTCTCCTATCCTACGTAGGTCCGCACGCAGTTGCTCGATCGCTTCGGGGGTCCCAACATTGGCCCCAAGCTTCGTGTCATCAGCAAATTTGGCGATCCTACTGACGATGCGAACATCGATATCATTTATGCAAATGATAAATAACAGTGGCCCCAAAACGGAACCCGGAAGAACCCCGCTAGTGACCGAGGCCCAACCCGAGCTAGCCCCTTTAATTACAACCCTCTGCCGCCTATTCTTCAGCCAGTTTCCAATCCAGCGCGCGGAGTTTGGCCATTAGCCGGCGGTGAGGTACCTTATCAAAGGCTTTCTCAAAGTCGAGATAAAGTATATCAATCGCCCGACTCTTATCATACTCACTCAACATGACGTGGAAAAACTCGAGCAATTTGGTGAGACACGACCTATGCTATTTAAACCCATGTTGGGAGTCCCCAAGCAGCTTGCAGGAATCCAAATGGTCAACGATCCTATCCGCTATTATCCCCTCTAATAATTTACCTACAACCAAAGCGAGACTAATGGGGACGATAGTTCCCTGGACTTTCGTGATCCCCTTTCTTAAAGACAGGGGTGACGTTGGCTTTCCTCCAGTCACCAGGCACCTGGCCCGCCTCCAATGATTTGCTGAAGACGTAGCCAGGTGGGGAGCCACCTGGTTGCGCACTTGCCGCAAGACGCTGGGGGAACTAGTCTGGCCCAGGAGCCTTAAACGCGCTCAGTTTGTCTATTCTATCGGCAACGACTGTCGTGGTACACCGAACACTATCCAAGCCAGCACCTTCGTGCCTGACCCCTGGCTCGGGGATGACGCGGGTGTCCTCCTTGGTGAACACTCCCGAGAGAGAGAGAGAGAGAGAGAGAGAGAGAGACAAATAAAAAGTCCTTCTTGAAAACGTTTTATAGTTAAAAGAAATTAATGGCTCCCATTTCTCATTATTTATGAAAATTGCAATTTTTAAGAACAAAGTACACACACACACACACACACACACACATCTATATATATATAGAGGGTGGATAAAAAAGTGAACCCCTTTGAGGTAAATTGTCATATTAAAAAAAGTAAAGGGACTAGAGTTCCCAAACTTCATAGATGCTTACCTTAGCATATTGTTAGTCTTAATTGAGAAGTTGCTCGATGTGTCTCCTTTCCTGCTCAACGCAGGCCTCCAAACGTGGACGCCACTGATCAATACACCTGTTTACATATCGTTGAGACACCTTCTCCCAGCCGAGCAGAATTCTTTTGCGTAGTTCATCTATGTCTTATATTGGTACCAGGGATGTAAACTTTGGACTTCAGGGCTTCCCAAACACCATAATCTCGTGGTGAAAGATCAGGGCTACTAGCTGGCCACATATTGGGTTCGATAAAATCTGGTGTTTCGTTCTCAAGGAATGTGACAGTTTGGCGTGCTCTGTGAGCAGGGGCTCCATCTTGTTGGAAAGTATATCTTTCACTCTATCTAACTGATATTCGACGAATTAATGGTAAAATATACTTTCCAACAAGATGGAGCCCCTGCTCACAGAGCACGCCAAACTGTCACATTCCTTGAGAACGAAACACCGGATTTTATCGAACCCAATGGTGACAGGACAATTGCGTCCTGGTCAAGTGCGTCCCGGACAAATGCGTCCCGATCATTGGCGTCCCTGGACAATTGCGTCCGGTTTTATTTCGTCCCGGACAATTGCGCACTTCCCCAACTACTATATGAAGTTTATTATTAGAGAAGTGAATAAAAGTTTATTGTGACTTCACCTACGCATTGTCCAGGAACGCCAATGACGAGGGACGAGTATGTTTTGTATTGTAATTTTGTATGGGATATAATGCCCGGTTAGATTATTGAATGCCCAGTTAGGTTCACTGTATGCCTTGACGATTGGTTAGGTTAAGTTGTGATATTTTCGTTAAAACTAAACGAAACTAACTTTATCTTAAGTGGACGTAACCCATTAATTTGACAAGATGTTGCTGATGATGGATAAGTTTTAGAGAACAGTTTCGAACAGAACTATGAACATATAACATTTATAGGTTAAACATAAAAGTATATTTGAAATTCCGATACTAACTTCCTATTCAGTTCTCTAATAAATAAACTTCATATAGTAGTTGGAGAAGTGCGCAATTGTCCGGGACGCAATTGTCCGGGACGCAATTGTCCAGGGACGCCAATGACCGGGACGCATTTGTCCGGGACGCACTTGACCAGGACGCAATTACCCTACTACCAACCCAATATGTGGCCGGCTATTAGCCCCAATCTTTCACCACTAGATTGTGGTGTTTGGGAACCCCTTTAGTCCAAAGTTTACATCCCTGGTACCAATATAAGGCATAGATGAACTACGCGAAAGAATTCTGCTCGGCTGAGAGGTGTCTCAATGATATGTAAACATGTGTATTGATCAGTGGCGTCCACGTTTGGAGGCCTGCGTTGAGCAGGAAGGGGGGCACATCGAGCAACTTTTCAATTAAGACGAACAACATGCTAAGGTAAGCATCTATGAAGTTTGGGAGCTCTAGTCCCCTTACTTTTTTTAATATGACCGTTTACCGCTAAGGGGTCACTTTTTTTTTACCCACCTTGTATATGCGTGTAATCCTGATTTTGCTTCCGTCCAAATTGTTCATTCTGAGGAAGCTCGGGTTTGTCGCCCCACCTTAGTCCTGAATCTTAACGTAGAATGCGAACCACGAATCGCCAAGGAATTGTGAAATCACGGAGCCCAAGTCGGAAGTCGATCTCACAACCTAGAGCTTAGCAGCCCAACATTTTAACCACTGGGATACTAAAAGTTATATATTATATACAATATTTTGAGGTTATTCAGGTTAGACTTATATGTGCCCAACAGATTGAACATAAAGAAATAAATCCATTTAAACTAAATGGATAAGAATATTAAAAGTATAAAACTCTAATCAAAATGACGTCAAATTCTGAATGCTTTTCGCCTTCCTCTTCTCAAGCGGCTGCCACGTGATGAAATAGTAATCTACTGACTGGGGCCGTCGAAACTATCGCGCTATCGCTATCGCTGATTTATTTATTTATCTATTTTAAGATTTTTTGTAACACTATACCTTCCTTTGGAGCCCTTGCTGGATCAAAGAAACAACCTTCTTCGAGGGAAAAGCAATAACTTTAAATATAGCTGTCCGTTTGGACGGTGAGTGATTAATCGGAAGGGAAACCCCACCTTTAAGGCAGTCGGATTTAGTTGACTCAACCAAAGAGTTTTTGATATATAATCTCAAGCACAGTTTTATTGGGCGTGGGAAATCTTGTAAAATTTCTTCGGGTTGACACGCTCCTTGTCCTATACTCTACATACAGTAGTTCTCAATTTGCCGTGTGCAATTCTGCTATACTCGCTTGAATAAGTTGTGTTTTATTGTGTAACTTCGAAGTTTTGACTGAGCATGTTTGAACGCCAAATGTTTTGCTTTAAATTTATGCAAGGAATTTTGTGACATTTTTACTGTTTATTTTTTATTTTTTTATTTTTTTTATTTTGAACAATTGCTGTCCTGTTTTAAAACTGGGCAGTCGCATTTTCTTGATATGTGTGTGAATCAAACCTGAAACTGAAAAACATTTTGCTTGTAGTAAATAAACAATATATATTGGAACCAAAATCGTTTAAATTACCTTTGCTCATTTATCTGAATGTACTTTGTTTTTAAACGTGAAACCTGAATCCTGAGTATAAAAGTCATCGATGTTCTGAATGAAGTTATGCAAGAATTCGTACTTTGAGGGGCAATTACTGATCAAAACTGTACTCAAAATGAAGAAGGGTAAGTGATACTTTAATTGTACAGTGACCAAGTGAATGTAAACTGAGAAATTATACCAATTCATGAAACAGACTGAAAGGAGGATTAGTGAACGAGGAAAACTGTGTGGTACACATTTCCATCATAAGGAAGAGACGCGCTATGGGTACATGCCCCCACAGCGCGGCAACACTTATCTTGCACCGAAAAAAAATATATAAAAATGCTTATCTTAGCTGGAAAAAGCATTCTTCAAAAAGTGTTTTGTAGTTCTGTTTTATCGTATTGAGAATTTAAACTGAAATAAAACGGCGTTTATTACTATAACCTCGTTATAGAACTGCAACCTCGTTGCAGTTCCGTGCATTGCTCTCTCTTCACACGCAGGTCAAGCTGGTGGCTTTATATAACATACTGTATAACACGTAAATATATTCGAACTAATTGAACCTTATTTAGATTTAGGTTTAAATATGTTTAAGATGTATATAATTATAATAAATCCTAACCTAACCTAATCAAACCGAGCTTAAACTGGCCTTGATCAGCATTATGTTAAGTACATCTGGCGCAGTCATATAGGATATAAGTGACTCTGAAATATTTTATCTAGTTCTAATAAAGTTACGAGCTAACTTATACAAAAAAATTAGCGCAAGATAGGAACTCATTGAACTTTGATTTAAAGCAAACAACCCGCATACACGCAGTGGAGATTTGCTCGCATGCAGAGAGGAATGACAAGAATATGTCTCCAAACATAAATATATAAAAATTTATTCTCTAATTATATTTGATTTACATACTGACTTCTAACCACACAGACTTAGTTTGGACAAGATTTAATCTACTCAGCTTCAAGTGACTAACACTTTTGTGTGGATTTATTTGCTTGCGAAAGCAAATTTATTTGTGTTTACAAAGCACTTGTAAGTTCGATCGATGTATATCACGATGCAGGAAGCCAACACACGAGAGAGAGAGAGAATTGCGTGTGTGTGTGTGTGTGTGTGTGTATGTGTGTGCGCGCGCGCTTGTAGACGGTGAGCTACAGAATGAATTGAGTTACTGGAGAGGAGGTTTTGAAAGCAATAAATCGCTTCTGACGCAGATGTATGCTAAAAAATGTTTACACTCGTAATTAGAAAACTAAAATTGATGACCATAATTGAATTAACGATTTTCGTTGGCTGAACTACCATGGCAAGAATTTGTGTGTACTACAGCACAGTTTATGGTTGTAAATTGCAAAACAGGATCTCGTGCATTTTGTTAAAACAACCAATATTCTTGGGTACGACACTTTGACAACAATTTAGAATTGAACTATGTATACTGACCTAACTTCATATGTTTAGTGACTGCGCTAATCCAGTTCATTTTTCTGGAACAACCAAAATATTTTAATTTTTATCATACTGTAGTATTTGATTGTTTTCAACCAGTTTTTTTTTTTCTGTGTATAGGTTTCCAATATTTACACAAACACACACACACACACACACACACACACAGTAGTAAGTGCACTCTCAAACTATTTAGTTAATTTAACTCGAATTGGTGTCAAATAAGGTCCAACCCATTATTAAGTAGTTTAAATTCATACATAGCTTTGTTAGTTTTGAAAATAATGAATTTTTGTGGGTCTTTCCTCAATTTCAGAATCAACCTAAAAGTAGTGTATTAATCTTAACTGTTTAATGGGTCGGAGCTTATTTGACACCAATTCGGTTTAAATTAGCTAAGTAGCTTTTAAAGAGTGTGTATACATAGTGTGCGTGTGTGAGTATATATATATATATATATATATATATATATATATATATAGCATATATATATGCGTGTGTGTGCGTATATAAAGTGCGTGTGGCGCGCGCATGGAAGATAAAAGACAATCTCCAAATTATAATTTAATGGCGAAACGCAACCAAGAATTGTTGTGTGCAATCTTTTTCTTTCTTTCTTTGCAAAGTAACTCACAAAGACAAAAGCATATAAATAAGGAACATCCGTAAAAGCTCCCCCCCCCCCCCCTATTTTTTTTATGCTTAGAGAGAGACAAATTTTAGAGATAAATAAAAATATGGTGTGAAAGGTGATAAACAAGTATCGAAGACAAGGGAAAAGAATTTCTGAGAAATTTGTGTGTGTGTGTGTGTGTATAAAACACTTGCAAAAGTCCTGTTCTTGTCACTATGAAAAAAAGTGACGCGACAATTTCAAAGACTTAAGTCAAATGATGGGCAGTTACCATGGAAACCAGTATATGCGTTTTGAAAGAAACCATTTAATTGGAAGCGTATTTTAAGCAAGCAGTGCATACAGTGAAAGTTGTTTTCAAATAATAAATAATTTGATTGTTATATCTACTAATACTTATTTTACACACCACACACTCTCCCATATATATATATATATATATCATAAACTTGCAAAGAAAAAAGATGGAGGCAGGAACTTTTCCAGTAAAACTCTTTCCCCTACTGAGAATTCTCACACATTCCTCTCCAAACGCTCTCCTTCCCCCTCCTACTTTCTCCCCTCCCCTCCCTTCCCCTCCCCTCTCCTCTCTCCTTTCCCTACGAGCACTTACTTTAGGAATAAAAACTACCTTCCCCCTTTACACACACCCCAATCTTCACCCCCCCCCCCTCGAACCAGGGTCTCGCTAATTACTGAAGCAGGCAAGAATAGCGTTTAAATCAGCTTCCGAAATCCGATCTGATGACACGATATCCGACCGGATTTGACACATCGGCAAAGACCTAAATAATGAATGACTCACTTTTCGAACAGTTGCGAGAAAAAAGAAGCGAGCAAACTTTCGAATTATTTATCGAATTAAAAGTCGGATATTGACGCAATAATGCGAGTTAAGCAAGTAAATAAGGTTAGATTTGAGGTATACTTACGTGTACACGCTTTTAGTACTTACATGTACGCATTTTTCGTCTTAACATGGTTTTATCAAAATAAATCTGCGTAACTTATTACGTAAGATATTTATGCATAGCTTTGTCTCTCTACATATGGTGTGTGTGTGTGTGTGTGTGTGTAATATACGAAAGTCTGTACAGGCTCTCTCTCTCTCTCATATATATAATATATATATAAACACCCACCTACTACAAATTAACTTGACTGCATAAACACTTATAAAATTTAAACTTAATTGTGTATGTGTAACATCAGTTTAAATAAATGTTAAATCCTTTTATATTATAATCTTAATTAAAAATCAAGCCCGACTAATTTTCTCTTTCATACATTTAATTATAAAAATCTAATTAAGCGAACCCGGAAGACGTATCCTATCAACGTTGTCCGATTAATACTCTCTAGCCATTTATACAAAATGATTAAAACATTTAAAGGAACATTAATTACCATTTATTATTATTATTATTATTATTATTATTAGCATCATTATTAGGTTGAAGTGTATAAATGACTATATATGAGCAAGCTTTGAAGAGTTTTTACATTTCATCATACTAAAGGAAAAAAATTATATTGTCTTTTGTGTGTGTGTGTGTGTGTGTGTGTGTGTTTTACATGCTCAGTCACTAGTAATTTTCTTTTTTTTTCTTTGCAGACACGCAAGTCGGACTAAGAAACAAAGGAAATCCTTCTGAGTGGAAAAGCGTTTTTGAGCGTTTTTTCAAACAAATATACATATATATACATATATAATATATATATATAAATAAAGTTATCAAAAATAGTTTTACCAGTTGCAATTACGTACACACGAGAAATATTTTATTACTGTTACAAAAATAAGAGTTAATGCGCATTTTTTATTTCATTTTATTATATTACTTTATATATACTTATATCATCTTATATATATATATATATATATATAATTTTTATATATATATACTTTTTTTTTTGAAGCCTCAAATTGATAAAAATATCAAATGTATTTATTACATATACAAAAGAATAAATTTTAATTTTATTATAATATTGTTTGTGGTTGTACTCTTTATATATATATATATATATATATATAAAATTTTTTTTTTTAATTATTGACTTGTTCTAATTACCGAATATATTTCCTTTGTTGTCAGTGTAAAAAAAAAAAAAAAAAAAAAAAAAATTGAAACAAGTTCATTTTACAAATTATTATCTTAAACGGAAGAACAATTAGAAGAACGCTCAGGAATAACTTTTTAAGAACAAAGAATGAAATAAAACCTGCTTATAAACAAGTATATATATATATAAAACCCGTTCTTAAAAGTTACTCTTTGTGTTAATGGGTTTTTCATGCAAAAATCGTTTAAATTGGCTTGAATTCGGATGAGTTTTAAACGTAATTAACTTTTCATTGAGTTCCATATAGAAGGATAAATTTCTGCATTTTATGAACTTCAGTGGACATCTGTATACGACTGACAAAGGAATCGTTATAGACTGTCAGCTGTAACTAATGGTACATTGTTGTAAAAATTAAAGTATTCTCTGTGCTCACATCAAGAGTTACCTGACTTGAATGAACTTTATTGGGAGAACCATTGACATATATATATATATATATACACACACGTATATATTATATATGGTTTTTTAACTCCTTTGCGAACTGTTAAATAGTACATAATAATTCTTTGAACAGAAGCAAAAAGATAAACCTTTTAGTTCGTCAAACACTGCACCAGGTACGTGGTACCGCATAGGCTAATGTGCGAAGTGATGTCACAACCCTCGGAATCCATTTTTGATGGGAAAATTTCCCCCACAAATACCAACAATAACAACATAACGGCTTCGTTCAACATGAACGAGAGATTCGCCTTCTTAAACGGCACTGTGGGAGGGTTTGTCCCCGCAGTTACGCCCACGCACCTGCAGGAGACGGATTCTATGAGTGGGAGCGAGGGGATGATGGTTGACGTTGATGGGGATGACGATATAAGAGGCGACCCATCATCGTCGCCTTTGACGTCCTTGTCAGCGTCAGAAACTATCAACAGAAAATCTAGAGACGAACTGACGTCATCCTCTCCTGCTATGAACCAACCAATTACTATGGATCATCCGCTCCACAGATCCTGGCATCCTCACGTTTATTCGCCGTCACCAAAGGCTCCAACACCCCATACCATCGCAGACATTTTGGGCTGGAATTGCAACCGCTGTGAGGAACCTCTAAACCTCACCACAAAGCCCATTGAAACAGATCACAAATTTAACCTCCTCAACAATAAAGGTAAGTCACTGTTTGTTAATAATAATTTCAACTCCTTTTGGCTTAACGTCAAAGTGTCATTTTCTCTGAAACTATCAAAGTAGTTGAAATTTGTCTTATAGGAATCGAATTTTGTTAAAAACAGAATAGGTAGGCGAGGAGGCGGTGTTATGTTGTATATCAAAGATAATATTGCGAACGTTATAGAAGTAAAGCACACAATTCCAGAACCGATAGATTCGACTACAGCAGAACTTAAATTGAACGATTTCAAACTTCTTGTTGCGGTTATATATAGGCCCCCTAATCAAACAGCTGATACCGACGAAGCGTTATATCGTGAACTAAAGAGAATAATAGGTAGTGAGCAAGCTTTACTTATGGGTGACTTAAATTGCGCCAACGTGAACTATGATACAATGCAGGGAGACGCGGAAGTTAATCGTTTAGTTAATTTTCTCGAGGATAACTTTCTTATTCAAAAGGTTGGGGAACCTACGAGGTTGGACAGTATTTTAGATTTAGTAATAACTACGGATGATAGGCTAATTTCTGATCTTCAAGTAATAGAACCGTTAAGCAATAGCGATCACAATATGGTAGAGTTCGTCCTTTCAGTAAGTCACTCGAAACCAGCTAATTCGACTAAAATTCCTAACTTCCAGCACGCAAACTTTTGTAAATTTCGAAATAAATTGTCGCACGTCAATTGGGAAAACGTAATGGGGAACTCCAACGCAAAACTAATGTGGGAATCGTTTGAAACAGTATTTAGGACTATAAATGAGGAATGTGTACCGTACAAAATTAAGCGTGCGAAAGTAAACAACAAGCTCTTGTGGTTTACTTCTAGAGTAGGAGACATTATAAAGAGTAGAGATAGGGCTTATAGGCTGCATAAGTGCGATAAAGACAATTCGTGGTTACGAAACAACTACATATCTCTAAGGCGTGAAGCGAAAAGTGTAATAAAAAAGTCCAAGCGCGAATTTGAAATCTCCATAGCTCGTGACGGTAAAGAAAACCCCAAGCGATTCTTTCAATACGTCAACAATAGAAATCCAGTAAAAAGCGTCTTGGGGCCGTTGAAAAATATTAACAGAGATCTAGTTTCTGAAAACAAGGAAATGGCTACCTTGCTAAACGAATTTTTTACGTCAGTTTTTACTGTAGAAGATGTAACGAATATCCCTACGGTCATAGACATAATACCTTTTGATAATGGTAATATTTTGGATAATATTGTGGTTAGTGAAGGGGAGGTAATGCGCTATATTGATAAAATGAAAACGCGTAAATCACCGGGGCCGGATTCAATATATCCCATACAACTAAAAGAATTAAAAGAAAGCATTGTTGTGCCGCTAACAAAGATTTTTAATGCGCCTATTTCTGAGGGGTGTGTACCAGATAATTCAAGTTAGCGAACGTACACCTATCTTTAAGAAAGGCGATAAAGGTGCGGCGGGAAATTATAGGCCAATCAGTTTAACGTCTGTTGTAGGTAAACTACTGGAATCAATAATTAGGGATCGTATAGTCGAACACTTAGAATTGCATAACTTAGTTAGAAATACGCAGCATGGTTTTAGGCGAAACAAATCTTGCTTAACTAATCTTTTAGAATTTTTTCAAAGCGTGGTTGACGTTTACGATAGTTATCGGGCGGTTGATGTAGTGTATTTAGATTTTCAAAAAGCGTTTGACACCGTTCCGCACAAAAGACTCCTTGAAAAAACTAAGGCTCATGGAATCAGGGGTGTAGTAATAAATTGGATAGAAGAGGGTGGTCGTTGATGGAGCGGAGTCGTGTTGGGTTAATGTAGCGAGTGGCTTTCCTCAGGGTTCTGTATTGGGCCCCTTGCTTTATATATATTAACGATTTAGATGTCAGCCTAGTCAGTACAGTTGCAAAGTTTGCGGATGACACGAAGCTGGGTGGTAGGGCGATTAATGACGAAGATAGAGGTAAAATCCAGGAAGATCTGAATAAAATCGTTGATTGGTCAGTCACATGGCAAATGAGATTTAACGTTGATAAATGCAAAATTTTACATATAGGTTCGCGTCACGGTAATTTTGCGTATATTATGTCAGGGAAAGAGTTAACAAGCGTAGAGCAGGAAAAAGATTTAAGAGTTATAGTCACTGGTGACTTAAAAGTAGCGAAACAAAGTACAGCAGCGGTCAATAAAGCGAACAAAGTGTTGGGTTTTCTCGCTCGGAATTTTGAGTACAAATCGCGCGATATTATAGTTCCTCTTTATAAGTCATTAGTTAGACCCCATTTGGAGTACGCGATCCAATTTTGGAATCCGCATATGCGCAAAGATATAGACAAACTCGAAGAGTTCAAAGACGAGCAACTAAGATGATTCCGTCGCTTAGGTCAAAGTCGTACGAGGATAGGCTTAAGGAGTTAAAATTGACTACACTCGAGACTAGGAGGGTAAGGGGTGATCTAATCCAGGTTTTCAAAATTATGAATGGGTTCGATAACGTAGCTGGAGATAGCTTTTTCGAAATATCTCAATATAATAGGACTAGAAATAACGGGTGTAAGTTGACAAGTAGAAGGTTCGAGACAGCAGTTGCCAAAAACTTTTACGCATAGAATAGTAAATAGCTGGAATAGTTTGCCGGTAAAAGTAATTAGTAGCACGTCTATAAACATGTTTAAAAATCGATTAGACGCATATGTTGATAGATTGGGTATAGTTTAAGGTAGTAAAATTAAGACTTTGTGGTTCGGAACCCACGTAAAATTGTAGGTCCCCTCCGCCACCAAGGAGGACATGCACAATACACAATTACGAACATAGTTAGGTAGACCAGCCATGAGTGGATCCTAGGGTCTTTGTTGGTCTGAAACATTATAACATTATCATCATTCTTAGCATATCGTATACATAACACTGCGTTGTCTCTCGTATCATTGTTAATATATATATATATATATACATATTTTTTCTAGTTGGGGTTGTTTAACCTCCTTCGCAACATCTAAGGTCATATGACGGAGTGGAACTACAGCTTTACGTGGGATCCGGGTCGCTACATAATCTGGGCGCGGAGGACGGTCTCCCATCCAACTACTACCCAGACCCAATGTCGCTTAACTTCGCTGATCTCCGGGAAGCGGTGTTACGACATTGGACACGACGTAGCCATGTATATAATTTCGTATTAATTTCAAGTAGGATAATTTAAATTTTTTAAGAGATGCTATTACCATTATTATAATTTATAATAAATGACATTAATAGTATTCTCCGGAATTAAGTAGTGTTCGTGCGCAAGATTAAAGTAAAGCAAGTTCTCCAAACTATACTATGAATCATGAATTTTCAGCGGTGAATCCATATACGACAAGAGACCCACGAGAGAAAACAAAACGAGATTATTTAAGAACGTCAATGATTGTTCTCTTTTCTACTCACTGTCAATCATCTCGTTTCATTCCTCATTCAAAGAGAAATCCGGGAGTGAGAATGTCAAAAGAGGCAATTTTCAAATAGATCCCTCCCCATTGCTGGATTTTTCACTTAAAAAAAAAATCTGAGAAAATACCCCTCGAGCTCACATTTGTGTCGCGGTCTCGCTTTACAATTTCCCAAGTCAGGAAGCTCTTTTCTCAAATTTAGAATTCTCAATTCACGCATGCCTACTCGCGGACCACGGATGGGAATGGGATTAACAGTGCATGGGAAGGAATCCAATGATGATGTAAAATGTCAAATTTGCGATCCTAAAATTTAGAAGCTATTTTGGTGTTTTAGGAGTGTAAACTGACGGTTACAATATTGGAATTATTTTGTAAATTACCTCCCACTAAAGTTTTACCTACTATCAACTCTCAAGAATCAATCAATTAAGACAAAGTTCAAAAGTTTTCGCAACTCGATTGACGCTTCAGTTATTAACGAAAGTGAAATAGTCTCAAATAATAATAATAATAATAATAATAATAATAATAATATATATATATATATATCTATATATATATATATATATATATATAACGCAAAGAACGACGCTTTGTATAGGAGAATATTCCGCGCAAGACGAGAGCGAAAGAACGAAACAAATATTATATATATATACACACACACACAGGGTGTTTCAGGAGGGAAGGTCAATACTTCGGGAGTGATAGTATCGGTCATTGTGAGAAAAAAGTTCATATGAACATGTGTCTAATTCCGAATGGTTACGGAGATAGAGCTGTTTGAATCTACAAATACAAAAGCATTGTTAATGGTAATCAAGAAAGAGAAACCAATTACTGTTTCTAACATTTAATGTTTAAACATTGGCATTTTGAATGGTATCAGATACAGAAATGACATATTTGTTACAATTTACAATACGTTTTCGAAAATCCCACCGTCAACCTCAATGCACTTTGCAACTCGTGTGCGAAGATCGTATGTTGTTCGTCTGAGTTCATCTTGACGTTCCTTTATGCGGGCAGCAGCATCCAAAATGCGCGCGAGCAATTCGTCTCGTGTATCCACCTTTCTTTTGTAAACTTTACTTTTCATCCACCCCTACAAACAATAATCTAACGGAGAGAGGTCTGGAGACCTTGGTGGCCATTGAATGGGACCACCGCGGCCGATCCATCGATCAGGGAAAGTTTGATCTCGGTATTGCATCACCAGACGGGTAGAATGTGGAGGAGCTCCGTCATGCTAAAAGTACATACCAGCGCGTGTAGCCAAAGGAACATCCTCCAATAGTCCTGGCAATTCATTTTGCAGAAATTCTAGGTAACTTTGTCCTGTAAGACGATTCTCTAAAGTAACAGGGCCAATCACCTGATCATCGATGATACCGCACCACACATTGGTAGAGAAGCGATGTTGAAAATTTGTTTCTACAGTGCACAGTGGCATTTGTATTTTCGTCTGACCACCGATAAGAGTTACGAGTGTTGTTGATACAGTCACGGGTGAAAGTAGCTTCATCGGTGAACAGTATTAATCGAAGCAATCGGCGATTAGCATTTACCAATGACAAAATTCCAGTCGCATGGCAGCATCTCCTGGTTGAAGGTGTTGTACACGCTGTACATGACATGGATGAAAGCCTTCCTCACGTAATGTTCGCCATACTCTTGTGTGTGGTACACCGAGACGTGTAGAAATTCTTCGTGAGCTAGTAGTAGGACTACGCTCTACCAACTGAAGAATGTTTTCCACTTCATCCACATCTTGTTGACCTTCACGTTCAGATGAAACATGAGCGCTGAGAAGTGTACCAATCTCACGCAGTGTTGAAAACCCTGGTAAACACTCTTCGATCCGGAATTCTGCGGTTCGGAAACCGTCGACGGTATTCTGCAACAGCAGCTGTTGCACTTCCATCGCAAAAACCGTAGACATACACCATATCTGCATATTCGGCATGTGTGAAGGTGTGTGGCATTCTTAATACTGCTTCAAACACCAAACAATGTCACTCACAACAGTCAGCTGTCGATTGGCTTATGTTACATGCTTACATTACAGCTTACATGGTTCAAGGTTATAGGGGAGGGAAGGGGGAGGAAGAGCTGCGCGCGCATCAGATTCAAGCAGCTCTATCTCCGTAACCATTCAGAATTAGACACACGTTCATATGAACTTTTTTCCTCACAATGACCGATACTATCACCTCCCGAAGTATTGACCTTTCCTCCTGAAACACCCTGTATATAACCTTTCGTTTGCTTCCGCCAGAATTGTTCATTCTGACGAAGGTCAAGCTTTTCAATCCACCTTAGACCTACAGTTTAACGTGGAATCCGAACCACGCCCCACCAGCAGCCCAGCGTCTTAACCACTAGGCCACCCAGGGTGCCCATTTATCTACCAACCACTTTCTTTATTGTGTGGAAGGATGAACAGCTGGGTTTTGCTGCGCGCCGCCTGCCGTCACCGGGTCTCGATCCCTGGGCCGATGGATTCGTAGTCAGTGACGCTAACCACTACATTGGGTCTGGGTAGTAGTTGGATGGGAGACCGTCCTCCGTGTCCAGATTATGTAGCGACCCGTGGTTCGGATCCCACACGTAAAGCTGTAGGTCCCCTCCATCATATGACCTTAGATGTTGCGAAGGAGGTTAAACAACCCCAATCATCATCATTATTATTATATACAGGGTGTCCCAGAAGTCCGGTCTCGTAGGAAAATTTATTTTAAATTAAATTTACAAAAGTAATATACTGAAGCGAGTTACACTGGTGAGGAAAAGGCCTCCTCCGCCTTTTCCTCACCAGTTTTCCTTATCTATTTGAACATTTGTTTTAGTTCTAACGTATTACTTTTGTAAATTTAATTTAAAATAAATTTTCATATGATACCGGACTTATGGGACACCCTGTATATGGAATCCAAATTATAAATAAATTCCAGAAACCAGATTATGATAACTTACGTAATAAATGCCCCATAATAAATGTCCTATAATAACTGATTGCGAGTTATTTATTAATATTCACAGAACGGTACAAATTTTGATGTTGCACGTATCATCTTATACAGTGAAAAAATTGAAACTTTTACTGTGAATATTAAGAAACCGTTCTTTCGTACAGTGATTTTACTTTTGTCGCAGTAATACTTTATAACAACTGTAATTTTCGGAAATTATAAAGAGTGTTAAACTCATTTCATTAAATATATACAGTTACAGTCAATTAAGAATGGCGTTTTCAGATACTAACATCGATGTTTAACGGCGGGCAGTAAATTGAAAGAGGAGTGAGTATATGGGTATGGACGGGAAACAATGCGAGAATACTACTCGATTAAGGAATGGACAGCTTGGGAAACCCCGCTCATTCAGCCAAACCCTCTAGAATGAGATAATTGTCACACCACCCGCGTAAAGCCGTATACAGGGTCCAACGCAACGAGGTCTGAGACTTTGGACACCCACTTTCCCCAGTGGGGTTTCTGGGGGGAGGTTCTTGTAATTAATTAAAAGTCGATAACTCACCCAACCTGTCACTCACCATTTATGGACAATAACCTAATTTTCGAAGTGGTTCATTTAATTATGTCTTTTAATATAAAAAATTGCTTCATTATTTAAGAGTTACAATTTCGATGATAATAATAATTATATAAACATTCATTAATTAAAGGCAATTTCTCGTGTCTTTACTGATAATTTCGACAACAATAATGATATTTTAGGGAATATATACAGGGTGTCCCATAAGTCCGGTCTGATAGGAAAATTTATTTTAAATTGAATTTATAAAAGTAATACATTAGAACAAAAACAAATGTTCAAATTGATGTCTCGTTTTGGGACCTTTTCTTTGTTGCAGGTAGAATAACACGCAATGGCTAATATGGAAGCGAGTTAGACTGAGGAAAAGGCGGAGGCCTTTTCCTCACCAGTGTAAATCGAAAGGTTTCTAAACAAGACATCAATTTGAACATTTCTTTTAGTTCTAATTCATTACTATTGTAAATTTAATTTAAATATATATTTTCCTGTGATACCAGACTTATGGGACACCCTGTATATATATATATATATATATATATATATATATATATATATATGTATTTTTTTCTAATGTCTTATTCGGGTTTATATTTTATGTTTTTTCTCTTTTACAGTGTATGACCTCTATTGCAATAATGTTTTTTTACTGTCTTTTCGTATATGTACTCTTTCTCCACATCTTAAGGATCTTTGTTTCTGTGTATTTTTAAGTCATCTTTATTATTTATTATTTTGTTTCTCCTAAAGTGTCGTTATTGCCTCGGTTTCATTTCCCCGCTCCTTTCTTTGTCTCTTAGTACGTGCGTGTTCTCTCTCTCTCCTCTTATCTCGCGTCTCTAATCCAGATGAGTCGGTGGCATCCGAGCCAATCAATAATGGCGTCTTTGAGTAACTCTTCGTAAGACAAATTGTCTCGTCGATCCTTCCTTTAATGCCTCGACAAAGACATCCGATACTCTTATTCTCGTAATGGCAAAAGGGCGTAACGAACGTTGTTTTAACTTTGTTTTTTGCCACTGAACATCGACTAACTATCGATTTATTTCGTCTTTAGAGCATCCTCCCATAAAGGTTATTTTCCCCCCAAATCGTTCAGTCCCGGAATGTTAAAATAAACCAGGTTGAAAACATTCAATTATCGTCCATATTCTTTCTTACTTTTAAGATCACTTTTTTTTTTTAAAAGCTACGTAACGAGATAGAATCGGCTTCGACAGACAGTTCGACTCTATTTATTACTATCCTACTGGTTATTTTAATTGGGACGTTTTAAGGCCTTTTAGCTCCAGTCTAAAGCCTTGGATAATGGATGGATACTCGCAGTTGATTATATATTTATGGGTTAGAAGCACGAATCGAGGCGGAAGAGAGATCCCGAATCCCATACGGATAATCTCGAAGTTTTCATTTCTTTGAAATATAAACGACCACGATTTCGATTCGTGATTTTTATTGATGGTGACTTCGATGTATCATTAATTAGCGCATATAATGATGTCTCTCCCCGATTTTCCATTAATATATATATATATAATATATATATAGGGTTGGATAGAATAATGGAAACACAGTCAGTAACATTTTTTCCAAGCGCCATATTTTTATTTATTCTACAAGAATATGAAAAACCAATATGAACATATTAAAATAGAAGATGTTCTCAATATTATACGCAGTTACATATTAATTTAATAAAGTACATAACGCCATTAATAATATCAGAAAATACAGCACCAAAAATGCGAATGTTTCCATTATTCTTCCAACTCCTGTATATATATATATATA
The DNA here is from genome assembly GCA_023014485.1 of Bathynomus jamesi. Lineage (NCBI taxonomy): Eukaryota > Metazoa > Arthropoda > Malacostraca > Isopoda > Cirolanidae > Bathynomus > Bathynomus jamesi. The sequence goes on from JAJOZX010001451.1 coordinate 783,066, forward strand.
TATATATATATATATATATATATATATATATATATATATATATAACACGATTAAAAAAGTACCACATTTTTGTGTTAAAATGTTAAAATATAAACGAATAAATTGTGTGAAATTTTTAGAAACTTTAACAATTATGAGTAAAAAGAAAAAGTTATAAAAGTTAATTTTTAATTGTTTACTGCAGTTACACGATTAGCTACAATATAAAATACCAAAAGATACCGTATTATTTTCACTCATACACGAACGGTTGACAAAAGTAAATAGACACCTTTTGGTTTTTTTCATAGTTTTTAATCCGACAATAAAAGTGAATAGATAATAATAGATTTACTGAATAATTATTTAGAATGGTGTTCTTTCCATTACGTAAAGGTGACATACGTTCTGGTATTCCATTGACGAGCTTTGTCATTTGTTCTTCGAAACAATCATCGTTCTTGTCTATTTACTTTTTCAAACACATATATATATACACACACATATATATATATATACTTTTTGTGTGGGTTCGAACGACGGTTGAAGATCGACCTGCTGTCGACCCTCTGCAGCATCCCGCCTCATTTGCGGGATTTGGTGAGGAGGGAATTGCTGTCTGACCTCCTCCTGCCCTCGTAGCCAGCCGCATGGCTGATCATGGACTTTCCGCGGGAATCTGTCCAGGTGGTTCTTGAAATTATTCAGGTCGGTGTGCTGGAGATTCCTTACTTCTCTCAGTAGGGCATTGAAAAGCTTTGGGCCTCGTATTCTGAGGGTATTTTCCAGCCTCGTTTTCATGGCCCCTGTCCCACCGCAGCTGGGACTGTACAAAATCTGCCTCTTCTCTCATTCCAGTTTGTTTCTATTTCATTTCTAAGGTTAGGGACAGAGCCCTCAAGTATTTTTCATATGTATATTATTGTGTACCGCTCTCGCCTTCTTTCGAGAGAGTAGAGTTTCAGGGATTGTAATCGAGACCAGTAGTCTTCACCTTCCGTTTCTTCTATGTTAGACGTAAAAGTCCTTTGTATAGCTTCAATGTTAGCAATGTCTCTTTTTTTGTATGGGCTTGTGAGTACTGAGCAATACTCAATTATTAGTAGGACTAGGCTCTTCCATAATTTGAGCATGATGTTTGCTTTTCTGCTGCGGAAGCTCCTCCAGATGATTCCCATTATTTTTCTAGCCGTTGTAATTTTGATGTTGTAGTGCTTTCTGAATTCTGTATCCGACGACATTATTACTCTCAGATCCTTGACTTGTAGATTTGGTGTTATCTGTTTGTCTTGCAGAGTTTTTTTTTTTTTATTTTGCGGCTCTTTGTTATTATCATATCTTAGAAGTTGGAATTTTTCTTCGTTGAACTTCATATTGTTGTCTTCTGCCCACTGGAATAATGTTTCAATGTAGTTTTGTAATTTTCTTATGTCATTTTCGTTCAATATTTCCTTACATATCTTTGTGTCATCTGCGAAACATGAAACAATACTGTCCTTAATATCTGCATCAATATCCAATCATTATTATGAAGAGCAAGGGAGCTAATACTGTCCCTTGTGGGACAGAGCTCACGACTTCCGAGACTTCCGATTTAACTCCGTTTACCACCGCTCTTTGAGTTCTTTGCGTCAAGAAATTAAATATCCATCTTCCGAGCTTTCCAGTAATTCTTGTATTCTTAAGTTTGTGTGCTCTGATTCCATGGTCACATTCATCGAAGGCTTTAGCAAAGTCCGTATATATTACATCTATGTTTTGTCCTCGACACAATGTTTCCAATATTTTCTCCTGGTGGTCTAGTAGCTGTGATAGGCATGATCTTCCAGCCCTGAAGCCATGTTGATTTGGGGTTATATGTCTTTTTTCTAATTATACATTCAAAGCACTTTATAAGGTGTGAAGTGAAAGCCACTGGCCGATATATATATATATATATATATATATATACACACG